>CM062081.1:14070340-14090057 GCA_031163375.1 Conogethes punctiferalis | reverse complement strand
TAAGTAGGCACACTTATAGACCCGCTGGCAAAAGAACTATAGGCCGTATTCACAAACGTTACTATGCGTCGCGCGGACGCACAGGTACCAAAGACCAAAAGCATGTTGGGCACTGTGCGTCCGCTCGTCGTAAAGTTTGTAAATTCGGCCGTATGTCTAAATAAATACATACCTCAAACAAAGTTGACTGACTGACATAGCGATCTATCAACGCACATCCCAAACCATTGGACGAATCGGGCTGAAATTGCATTGCATGCAGATAGATGACACATGATGATGATTATGACTTCGGCATCCCCTAAGAAAGGATTTTGATCAATTCTCCCACCAAGGGGATTGAATAGGGGATGAAACAATATGCCACGCGGACGAATTCGCGGGCACAGCTAGTTGTTGTTATAAATACGGATGTTGGTATCAGACGGGCGAGGGCTGACCGAGGACGAGTACAGCGCGTCTGTGGCGACGCTGCAGTCGCACAGCTAGTTGTTGTTATAAATACGGATGTTGGTATCAGACGGGCGAGGGCTGACCGAGGACGAGTACAGCGCGTCTGTGGCGACGCTGCAGTCGCACAGCTAGTTGTTGTTATAAATACGGATGTTGGTATCAGACGGGCGAGGGCTGACCGAGGACGAGTACAGCGCGTCTGTGGCGACGCTGCAGTCGCACAGCTAGTTGTTGTTATAAATACGGATGTTGGTATCAGACGGGCGAGGGCTGACCGAGGACGAGTACAGCGCGTCTGTGGCGACGCTGCAGTCGCACAGCTAGTTGTTGTTATAAATAAGGATGTTGGTATCAGACGGGCGAGGGCTGACCGAGGACGAGTACAGCGCGTCTGTGGCGACGCTGCAGTCGCACAGCTAGTTGTTGTTATAAATACGGATGTTGGTATCAGACGGGCGAGGGCTGACCGAGGACGAGTACAGCGCGTCTGTGGCGACGCTGCAGTCGCACAGCTAGTTGTTGTTATAAATACGGATGTTGGTATCAGACGGGCGAGGGCTGACCGAGGACGAGTACAGCGCGTCTGTGGCGACGCTGCAGTCGCACAGCTAGTTGTTGTTATAAATAAGGATGTTGGTATCAGACGGGCGAGGGCTGACCGAGGACGAGTACAGCGCGTCTGTGGCGACGCTGCAGTCGCACAGCTAGTTGTTGTTATAAATACGGATGTTGGTATCAGACGGGCGAGGGCTGACCGAGGACGAGTACAGCGCGTCTGTGGCGACGCTGCAGTCGCACAGCTAGTTGTTGTTATAAATAAGGATGTTGGTATCAGACGGGCGAGGGCTGACCGAGGACGAGTACAGCGCGTCTGTGGCGACGCTGCAGTCGCACAGCTAGTTGTTGTTATAAATACGGATGTTGGTATCAGACGGGCGAGGGCTGACCGAGAACGAGTACAGCGCGTCTGTGGCGACGCTGCAGTCGCACAGCTAGTTGTTGTTATAAATACGGATGTTGGTATCAGACGGGCGAGGGCTGACCGAGGATGAGTACAGCGCGTCTGTGGCGACGCTGCAGTCGCACAGCTAGTTGTTGTTATAAATACGGATGTTGGTATCAGACGGGCGAGGGCTGACCGAGGACGAGTACAGCGCGTCTGTGGCGACGCTGCAGTCGCACAGCTAGTTGTTGTTATAAATACGGATGTTGGTATCAGACGGGCGAGGGCTGACCGAGGACGAGTACAGCGCGTCTGTGGCGACGCTGCAGTCGCACAGCTAGTTGTTGTTATAAATAAGGATGTTGGTATCAGACGGGCGAGGGCTGACCGAGGACGAGTACAGCGCGTCTGTGGCGACGCTGCAGTCGCACAGCTAGTTGTTGTTATAAATACGGATGTTGGTATCAGACGGGCGAGGGCTGACCGAGGACGAGTACAGCGCGTCTGTGGCGACGCTGCAGTCGCACAGCTAGTTGTTGTTATAAATACGGATGTTGGTATCAGACGGGCGAGGGCTGACCGAGGACGAGTACAGCACGTCTGTGGCGACGCTGCAGTCGCACAGCTAGTTGTTGTTATAAATACGGATGTTGGTATCAGACGGGCGAGGGCTGACCGAGGACGAGTACAGCGCGTCTGTGGCGACGCTGCAGTCGCACAGCTAGTTGTTGTTATAAATACGGATGTTGGTATCAGACGGGCGAGGGCTGACCGAGGACGAGTACAGCGCGTCTGTGGCGACGCTGCAGTCGCACAGCTAGTTGTTGTTATAAATACGGATGTTGGTATCAGACGGGCGAGGGCTGACCGAGGACGAGTACAGCACGTCTGTGGCGACGCTGCAGTCGCACAGCTAGTTGTTGTTATAAATACGGATGTTGGTATCAGACGGGCGAGGGCTGACCGAGGACGAGTACAGCGCGTCTGTGGCGACGCTGCAGTCGCACAGCTAGTTGTTGTTATAAATACGGATGTTGGTATCAGACGGGCGAGGGCTGACCGAGGACGAGTACAGCACGTCTGTGGCGACGCTGCAGTCGCACAGCTAGTTGTTGTTATAAATACGGATGTTGGTATCAGACGGGCGAGGGCTGACCGAGGACGAGTACAGCGCGTCTGTGGCGACGCTGCAGTCGCTGGTGAGCGGCGGGCGCGTCTCGTGCGTGGAGCTGCGCCGCTGGGAGTGCGGCTCCGGCCTCACCGGCCAGTACCTGCTGCGCACCGAGCGACAGCACACCGACTTCATGGAGATCAGGTGGGTAATGTGCATAGGTGCGACTATGCTGATGCGTAAGTGAGCTGCCACACAGGCGGATTGCAAGCGTTTTCAAAGCGGAGTGAGCCACACTGGCGGATCGCAAGCGCTTTCAAAGCGCGAAGCGAGCGAACACGTTGTCCATCGGTGAACGGTCAACGCGTCGTATGCCGGTGGAGACACTGGTGACTAAAACTCTAAAGTTACTCTTTTTCATCGCCAAAATTCTTACAATTTTTGTATTACAACGTTTATAAATAAAAACAATTTAAACTTATACAATGCAAAGCTATAAATTGAGTTTATACAATTCATTAGGAGTGTTGACTAAGAATCTGCAATCCAAGGAATGTTGTCGTTCAAAAAGGCCTCTACTTTATAGTTAGCCCCTTACATTAGTAATGATTTTAGATATGCTTTAAATTTATGAGTTGGCAGTACAACAAATTTCATTCATTTCATTCCTCTTTGTAGAGACGGTAGAGAACACTAAAGGCCGTATTCACAAACGTTACTATGCGTCGCCGGAACGCACAGGTACCCAAAAACGTATAGGATTTTGGGTACTGTGCGTCCGCGCGTCGCATAGTAACGTTTGTGAATACAGCCGTAAGCCTGGCAATGTCTCTACGTAGTTGAAGAGGTTCTAAGGCTTTGGTGTGTTGCAGGGTGGCCGTGGTGGGCAACGTGGACGCCGGCAAGTCCACCCTGCTGGGCGTGCTGACGCACGGCGAGCTGGACAACGGGCGCGGGTACGCGCGCCAGCGGCTGTTCCGCCACAAGCACGAGATGGAGAGCGGCCGGACCAGCTCCGTCGGGAACGACATACTCGGCTTCGACAGTATGGGTATGTAACCAGGCCCCTCTTCCCCACTGGGCAATAGTGCACGTGCCCAAGGCCCCGCGATCGAATGGGGGAGCCCCAGTTCCTGCCAGATTACCAAATGATAACCGATATTTAAGTCATAGGGCCTCATGATTCTAATGTGCCCAGGGCCTCAAATAGTTTGAACACGGCCCTGTATGTAACATCATCATCATCATCAGCCTATTGCAGTCCACTGCTGGTCATAGGCCTGTCCAGTTGGTCGCACTTAGGGCCAACATCTGGTATATCCTATACCCGTAATTGCCACGCTGGGCAGGCGGGTTGGCGATCGCAGGGCGTAGCTTCTCGCTCCGGTGACGCTGCTGCCCATCATCGGTCTGTGGTATTTAGCTACGCCTTCAATTGCGATGGTTATACCGCCACCAGTCGGTTGCCAGCGCCTCGTTTGTTATTCGGCAGAATGCACCACGGGCAGGTGAGGTTGGCTTGAAGCGAAAAGATGATGGGTCGCTCCCTTACATCCCATGGGATGTATGTTACACCCTTACACAATACACTTTTTTTGGTAGAGGAGAATGCCTTAGGCACATTCATGCCGTCTCCGGGGGGAGTCTGCATGCTGTATGGGACTCACACCTTCCAGGGTAAGAAGGCATACCTACATTGCCCACAAAACCTGACCACTCGCGACCCCTTTGTCGCCAGAAACTTGCAGGGATACGGGTAGCACAGAAGTATGCGGCCGCGGCCCTCGCTGCCCTGGCCAGTCGCCGATGTAAAGCGGCCGGCGTTCCTTCCTTGTCCGGTATTTCTAGCGTATTTCTGGCATGACCTCGGAAGGCTGGCGCAACGTCGGCCACCTAGCATCGTGTGCAGTCAGAGAAGCAACGCAGATTAGATACAGACGTAGTCTGACGGCCTGCGCTTTACGTGGCCGTAGCATCGGTACTTCGTTATCTGTCCTAATTTTGAGTAGGAAATGTTTTGTTGTAGTGAGGACACGTTAAGTTCATCGATAGATCTTTGATAGGCTACTGCATCGTAAGACTACTTATTATTATTAATTTTACTTTTAGTTAGTTTTCGTTTTTGAGCAAATTTCTCATCATCATCATCATCATCTGATGATCATCTATAGGCATCAGCCTATCACAGTCCACAGCAGACATAGTCTTCTCCAGTTGTTCGTCACTTTGGGCAGACACCTATGTGTTCCTTAAGTGAAGGCATTTAAGAGACATTGTTATGCCAATGAGGGAGTTTCACATTGAAATATCCATCGTCCGTTTTGTTGTTCTCAGGCAATGTGGTGAACAAGCCGGACCACGGCACGCTGGACTGGGTGAAGATATGCGAGAAGTCGTCCAAAGTGATCACCTTCATCGACCTGGCGGGCCACGAGCGGTACCTCAAGACCACCGTGTTCGGCATGACCGGCCACGCGCCGGACTTCGGCATGCTCATGGTGAGTGCCTTGTGAGGAGTCGCAGGTGGCCACGCCCAGAGACCTGGCGGCCACGAGCGGTACCTCAAGACCACCGTGTTCGGCATGACCGGCCACGCGCCGGACTTCGGCATGCTCATGGTGAGTGCCTTGTGAGGAGTCGCAGGTGGCCACGCCCAGAGACCTGGCGGCCACGAGCTGTACCTCAAGACCACCGTGTTCGGCATGACCGGCCACGCGCCGGACTTCGGCATGCTCATGGTGAGTGCCTTGTGAGGAGTCGCAGGTGGCCACGCCCAGAGACCTGGCGGCCACGAGCGGTACCTCAAGACCACCGTGTTCGGCATGACCGGCCACGCGCCGGACTTCGGCATGCTCATGGTGAGTCCTTGTGAGGAGTCGCAGGTGGCCACGCCCAGAGACCTGGCGGCCACGAGCGGTACCTCAAGACCACCGTGTTCGGCATGACCGGCCACGCGCCGGACTTCGGCATGCTCATGGTGAGTGTCTTGTGAGGAGTCGCAGGTGGCCACGCCCAGCCACCTGGCGGCCACGAGCGGTACCTCAAGACCACCGTGTTCGGCATGACCGGCCACGCGCCGGACTTCGGCATGCTCATGGTGAGTGTCTTGTGAGGAGTCGCAGGTGGCCACGCCCAGAGACCTGGCGGCCACGAGCGGTACCTCAAGACCACCGTGTTCGGCATGACCGGCCACGCGCCGGACTTCGGCATGCTCATGGTGAGTGTCTCGCGAGGGGTCGCAGGTGGCCACGCCCAGAGACCTGGCGGCCACGAGCGGTACCTCAAGACCACCGTGTTCGGCATGACCGGCCACGCGCCGGACTTCGGCATGCTCATGGTGAGTGTCTCGCGAGGGGTCGCAGGTGGCCACGCCCAGAGACCTGGCGGCCACGAGCGGTACCTCAAGACCACCGTGTTCGGCATGACCGGCCACGCGCCGGACTTCGGCATGCTCATGGTGAGTGCATTGTGAGGAGTTACTAAGCTTTCATCATCATCATCATCAGCCAATTGCAGTACACTGCTGGACATAGGCCTCTCCAGTTGTTCGCCATTTGGGACAAACATCTGGAGGATATACCCTTAATCGCTGGGAAGGCGTGTTGGCGATCGCAGTGCCTAGCTTCTCGCTACAGTGACGCTGCTGCTCGTAATCAGTCTGTGGTATTTAGCTACGGCTTCAATTGTTATGGTTATAATACCGCCAACAGTCAGTTGCCAGCGCCTCGTTTGTTATTCGGCAGGACCAGGGGCAGGTGAGGTTGGCTTAGAGCAAAAAGATGATAGGCCGCTCCCTTACATTCCCACAAAGATGATAGGCCGCTCCCATACATCCCTAACTAAGCTTTGGATCTCTTCTTCTTCTTTCTCAAGTGCCTCTGCAATCAATGAAGGTTGACAGTCGTCTCTGCATAGCTGGCTTTGTCCTGCGCGAGTCGGAACAGCTGGACAACAATTCCCGTCCACTCGCTATATCTGTAGCTTTGGATATAAATAAAAAAAATGTTTCGTGTCACAGATAGGAGCCAACGCGGGCATAGTGGGCATGACCAAGGAGCACCTGGGGCTGGCGCTGGCTCTGTCCGTGCCGGTGTTCGTGGTGGTCACCAAGATCGACATGTGCCCGCCCAACGTGCTGCAGGACAACCTCAAGCTGCTCGTGCGCATCCTCAAGTCCTCAGGCTGCCGGAAGGTGCCGGTGATGGTGAAGACCAAGGATGACGTCATCGTCAGCGCGACTAACTTCGTATCACAGAGGTGAGTGACCCCTATGCTCGCTTTAGTTACCTCCAGCAGCTCGTGCGCATCCTCAAGTCCTCAGGCTGACGGTGATGGTGAAGACCAAGGATGACGTCGTCGTCAGCGCTACTAACTTCGTATCGCAGAGGTCAGTGACCCCTAAGCTCGCTTTAGTTACCTCCAGCAGCTCGTGCGCATCCTCAAGTCCTCAGGCTGCCGGTCATGGTAAAGACCAAGGATGACGTCATCGTCAGCGCTACTAACTTCGTATCACAGAGGTCAGTGACCCATATGTGCTATTAAGTTAACTCAAGCTGCTCGTGCGCATCCTCAAGTCCTTAGGCTGCCGGAAGGTGCCTGTGATGGTGAAGACCAAGGATGACGTCATCGTCAGCGCGACTAACTTCGTATCGCAGAGGTCAGTGACCCATATGTGCTATTTAGTTAACTCAAGCTGCTCGTGCGCATCCTCAAGTCTTCAGGCTGCCGGAAGGTGCCGGTGATGGTGAAGACTAAGGATGACGTCATCGTCAGGACGATTAATTTCGTATCACAGAGGTCAATGACCACTATGCTCGCTTTAGTTAACTCAAGCTGCTCGTGCGCATCCTCAAGTCCTCCGGCTGCCGGAAGGTGCCCGTCATGTTGAAGACCAGAATGACGTCATCGGCAGCACCAACAACTTCGTATCACAGAGGTCAGTGACCTGTATAGGTCGAGTCATCTCAAGCTGCTCGTGCGCATCCTGCCGAACAGCAAACGAGGCTCTGGTAATAACTACCAAAGGCAGACGACGTACAGCAGCGTCACCGGAGCGAGGAGCTAAGTCCTGCGATCGCCAACCGGCCTGCCCATCGTGGCGATTACGGGTAAATCCTCCAGATGTTTGCATGGCGGACAGTGGCGAACAACTGGAGAGGCCTATGTCCGGCAATGGACAGTGGATAATTACGTTTGGCGCCGCCTCCGGGGTCCTGCAACTCGATTGTTTAGTTTCAAATAATTATATTTTTATTATAGTGCAGCTGCTCTTTGGAATCAGCTTCCGGCTGCAATTTTCCCGAATGGATACGACCTACAGATTTCTCAAGGGCCAGCAACGCACCTGTGACTCCCCTGGTGTTGCGGTGTCTATGGTGGAGTGATCACTTACCATCAGGTGACCTTCAGGCCCGTTACCCCCTTTGTCATAAAAAAAGAATGTTGTTCTATGTTCGACAGGCTGTGCCCAATCTTCCAAGTGTCGAACGTGACCGGCGAGAACCTGGAGCTGCTGACGATGTTCCTGAACCTGCTCAAGACGCGCATGCCCTCGCAGGACGACAAGCCGGCCGAGTTCCAGATCGACGACACATACTCCGTGCCGGTAAGCTCACCCCACAGATTACCCCCAATAGATGCCGCATTAAGGATATCGGACGAGAGGCAACACAGCGGTGCATTTCTGGATGCATGCAGGCGCGAAATACGCATGCGCGTAAAGTGCGTCAGTACCACGGTCAGTACTGACCAGAAGTCAGACCCGTGTGTATCGGAGACACTTTTAATAGTTTGTAGAACATAAACGTATGAATCTTAGTATTGAACTCCTTGGCGCCGGAGCTCAAGTTACGATGGAAAATATTTGACAGATGTTAGCTCGCGTTGATGTCTTTTTTCATGATCCCTTTCTTTCATTACCAATTTCACTATTTTTATCCCTTTCTAGCATAGACACGTTTGACAATAGTGTTGCAATGTATTACTTTCAAGTGTTCTAAAGTGTTTAATTTGTTTCGTGCAGGGTGTGGGCACAGTGGTGTCCGGTACAACGCTGGCCGGCGTGATCAAGCTGAACGACACGCTGCTGCTGGGACCTGACCCGCTGGGCCGCTTCCAGCCCATCACCGTCAAGAGCATCCACCGCAAGCGCATGGCCGTGCCCGAGGTGCGCGGCGGACAGACCGCCAGCTTCGCGCTCAAGAAGGTGAGTTAGCAGCCTAGTGGCGGCGTGACCAGCCGCGTGGCGGCGTGACCAGCCTCCAGCCAATAGAGCATCCACCGCAAGCGCATGGCCGTGCCCGAGGTGCGCGGCGGACAGACCGCCAGCTTCGCGCTCAAGAAGGTGAGTTAGCAGCCTAGTGGCGGCGTGACCAGCCGCGTGGCGGCGTGACCAGCCTCCAGCCAATAGAGCATCCACCGCAAGCGCATGGCCGTGCCCGAGGTGCGCGGCGGACAGACCGCCAGCTTCGCGCTCAAGAAGGTGAGTTAGCAGCCTAGTGGCGGCGTGACCAGCCGCGTGGCGGCGTGACCAGCCTCCAGCCAATAGAGCATCCACCGCAAGCGCATGGCCGTGCCCGAGGTGCGCGGCGGACAGACCGCCAGCTTCGCGCTCAAGAAGGTGAGCTACCGGCGAGTGGCGGCGTGACCAGCCGCGTGGCGGCGTGACCAGCCGAATGGCGGCATGACCAGCCGAGCCATGAGCGCGACCAGCTGAACGGCTGGACGTAGGCATCTCCAGTTGTTCGCCACTTAGGCCAAACTTCTGGAGGATATAACCATAATCGCCACGCTGGGCAGGCGGTTGGCGACGGGCAGCAGCAGCATCACTGGACCGAGATGCTATGCCCTGCGATCGTCAATCTGCCTGACCTGGGTGGCGATTATATGGCGTTGAGATATGATAAGAGAGGTAGGGCATAGCGAATCTTCGCTCGAATTGAGATGCCCGTCCGGGGAAGGACCTCCACCCTATAGAATACCGCAGCCAAATGACCTCCCGGGTCGTGTATCTGCTGGTGAGTAGGGTCTCCGGAGCTCGTGGTGGGTTAGGGTTGGGCCGGCATGGCAGTGGCAACTGACAGGTAACTAACCATATACTTGCCAGTTGTCACAGCGACTTGGGATTCTCTTTCGCTTTCCATCAGGCGTAAGGAAGCTATTATGCCGAGCTACTTTAAAAAAAAAATGTCCCCCAGACGTTTGTCCTAAGTGGCGAACAACTGGAGAGGCCTATGTCCAGCAGTGGACTGTAATAGGCAGATGATGATGGAATGTTAACATGTCCCTTCGTTACAGATAAAGCGGTCGGCGATCCGCAAGGGCATGGTGATGGTGTCGCCCGCGCTCAACCCGCAGGCGTGCTGGCAGTTCGAGGGCGAGATACTCGTGCTGCACCACCCCACCACCATCTCCTCGCGCTACCAGGCCATGGGTACGGTTTTTTTTTATACCACTGGGTGGCAAACAAGCCTACGGCCCGCCTGATGTTAAGCGGTTACCGCAGCCTATGGACACCTGCGACACCAGGGGTATCACACGCGCGTTGCCGACCCTTTAAAAACCTCTTCACAACCTTTTTGAAGGACCCCATACTGTAGTCTCGGGGGATAGCCTCGGCGGGGAGCTCATTCCAAAGCCTAAGTGTACTGGGTACCGACACGCTAGGACGCGCGGTCTTTGCCTTCGAAGGTCGAGCCTGGGAGTTGTCGGTGCATACCCCTATGTACTAAAAAGAGGTAGGGCATAGCGAATCTTCGCTCGAGTTGAGCTGCCTGTAGTAGACACTAATCCAAAAAAAAAAAAAATTCAAAAATCTTTATTTCATAACATACCATTTTCACAAATCAGTTTTGGTGTACCTACCTTTTAAGTATGTAAAATACTTGTATTAGGTGGACACCGCCCATCCAGACCTTATTTAATACAGTAAGTTAGAATTTAAATTATTTATATATTTAACATTTTAAAAGAATAGAATAATTACTGTCTCAATCAGAATATTTCTATGTGCATGTTTAAGTGTGTATGTGTGTGTGTGTGTGTGTGTGTGTGTGTGTGTGTGTGTGTGTGTGTGTGTGTGTATGTGTACCTGTATGTGAGAAAGAGAAATGTGTAATGTATGTGCATGAGTGTGGATGTGAGAAATAGAATATATAATATATCATAATACAATAATGAATGAATAATTATTTATTTGTTTCTTTTATGCTAGTATTTTATGCCGTTAACATATATTTATTTATTTTTATTTCATTAATTTATATAGTCGTACTTTAATTTTTAAAATTTTTTTTTTTTTTGCATTTGAATTTGTACTAATGTAAATTTATCCTCGTATATGTATTTAGACTTATATTATTATTTTAGAAGATTTTCCGTATCTACGTAACTTAGTGATTTTAACCAGGGTAATATTTTACTTTTACAGTGGTGGCTTGTTAGTGAATAAATATTTAATATTTTGTTTAATTTATTATATACTCGACCCACTTGCCTTTCAAATTGTCTGGAGGCAAACACTGTTTTAGCTGATTTAGTGGATACGACTCTATCCTTTCTTCTCCTATTTAGTATGCAGGGGTTATAGCCAATAGTTTTATGTAGCTTTAAAATAGAAAAAAGTACGTATAATTTTCTTACTGTAAGTAGGTTAGCATATTCATAGAGTCTTTCGGTCGAAAATCGAAAAGGTAGGAAATACATGACTTTTAACAAACGCCTTTGTGTCCTTTCTAGTTCCAAAATTTTGGTTTTAGTAGCACCTCCCCATATAACAATCCCATAGCTAAGAACTGACTGAGCGATTGCCACATAGATTTTACTAATCAAGTCCTTGTCTGTAACATGCCTTAGTTTTTTGAAGATCCATATTAACATCCGAATCCTTTTTATTAACATTTCAAGATGTGCATGCCAGGTCAGATGTGAATCTATAATCAATCCTAGATATCGAGTTGAGGTCACTCTTTCAATAGGCTGACAGTCACATATTGTTTGCATACTACAGTTGAAACTATGGATTTTAATTTCAAAAGTACCACTGGGTTGCGTCCTTTTGTTTGGAGTAAAGCATATGTAGTTAGTTTTTTTAATATTTAAGGTAAGTAGGTTGTCATCTAGCCATGTTTTTATTTTAATTAGTCCTTCCTCAGCAGATTTTTTAACATCATCCCATGATTTTCCTGTGAAAATGATGGCCGTGTCGTCTGCATACGAAACAATTTTAGCGTTATTAATTTTGATATTACACAGTTCATTTATATACAGCAAGAATAAGGT
This sequence comes from Conogethes punctiferalis, assembly GCA_031163375.1. NCBI lineage: Eukaryota > Metazoa > Arthropoda > Insecta > Lepidoptera > Crambidae > Conogethes > Conogethes punctiferalis. The sequence goes on along the minus strand of CM062081.1, from coordinate 14,078,271 downwards.
TGGGCCAAGGACGCTGCCCTGCGGAACTCCGAAGGATGTCGTTTGTACCAGATCGCTTTTGTTACCTTCTACTTTTACCTGTTGCTTTCTATCTTGTAGGTAGTTTGTTAGAAGCTCTAAAGGAGTACCTCTTATTCCGTATTTTTCGAGGCGTTGTACCAGTATAGAGGCAGAGACTGTGTCAAACGCCTTTTTAAGATCTAAAAACACTGTTAGACATTTATTACCCTTATCAACTTGGTCAACTATTAATGATGTTAAAGATAAGATTGCATCTTCGGTTGATAGTTTTTGTCTAAAGCCAAATTGTGTGTCCGATAAAATTCTGAATTTGTTTAAATAATTTATTAATCTAATATTTATGAGCTTCTCCAATATTTTAGAAATAGAAGTTAAAACGGATATAGGGCGGTAATTGCTTACACAGTCTCTGCCTCCGCCCTTGTACACAGGAGTTATGATTGCTTGTTTAAGAGCTATCGGGAATTCGCCTTGTTTAAAACAGGCATTTGCTAAATGACAAATAACAGGGACTATCATGTGTTTGGCTTTCTTCAAAAACATCGTGGGTATGCCGTCCCATCCTGGAGTGCTGTCAGGCTTAAGGCCTGTGATGACTCTGTGTACTTCTTCATCGTCAGTATCTAGAAGGACTAAGGACGTTTTGTATTGGTTAGCCAAATTGTTGCCAAGTTCGGTTTGAATATTAGTCACAGGGTTACCAATAGATTTATTATAATTATTTCCGGCTCTAATATCATTTGCGAGATTGCTACCCACATGTGAAAAATAGATATTTACCTCATTTAATGATTCACTTTCAGTGGGTTTAATGTTTAACAATTCTAGATTTTTACTTTTTGTGGGCTTATAATTAGCAATGTTATTTATAGATTTCCATAAGGTTTTTGGATTCTTTTTTGCAATTGCTAGTTCATTTCTTTCGTACATACGTTTCGATCTTTTGAGTAAACTGTTAACATAATTTCTATATCTTCTATACGTAATTTTTAGGATTTCATTTTCTGGATCTGAACGCAATGACTTTTGCATTTTATTTCTATTATTTATGCACTTAAGGATACCAGTGGTTATCCAAGGTTTACTTATTCGCTTACTTCGACTTATTTTTATCGTTTTTGTATTTGTTTCAATAGATTTCATCAATACTTCTAATAGATTATTTGTAATGCTATTTGGATCCGTTAATTTCATTATTGAATTTATCTCTTTATCGTTTATTGAAGTTACTGCCTTATCGTAGTCAATCACAGTTTTGCTCTTTTTGTAGCGATTATTTATATTAGTAAAGTGTCTTATATTTAATAATACCAAAAAGTGATCAGTAACAGTGGTTTCGAGAACTGAAATGAATGCTGATTTCTTATTTGTCTCAATTTTTAACATAAAGTGATCCAAGCAATTTGGTTCTCTTGTTGGCAACAAATGCCCAGACATAATTCCATGGAACGCTAACATATCAAGATATCTCAGGCGGTTTTTACGGTCATAATAATGTTCTTCTAGTCCTGATACTATGATGTTTATATTTATATCTCCAGTTATTATAATATTTTTATAAGCAGCCAATGTGCATAAATAATCATTTAGAGAGTCAATAAAAGGGTCTGCATTAACGTTTGAAGGGGAACGGTATATACCTAGAATAACCATATTTGTCATCACAATTTGTATGCAAGATGCGTGTTGAAGGATGATTTCCTTTACTTGGACTTTGTGGTGGTCTTTTATAAATACTACAACGCCATCAGATTGATTTAGATGATTTGATGAGGCAAACGATTTGTAATGTGTTATATTGGGTACAGGTTTATTTTGATTCAGTCTACATTCTGTCAGTACTATTAAATCTGTTTCAAAATCGAGCTGAGCTAGTGTTACCTGTAAGGACGTACCGGCTGACCCAGGTCCTCACGGGACATGGATGTTTCGGCCGGTACTTATGGAGGATCAGGCGAGAGCCTGATCCTCTATGCCGTCACTGTGACAGTGGCTCGGAGGACACGGCAGAGCATACGCTTCGGCATTGCCCTGCCTGGGCCAATGAGCGCTCCGTCCTCGTCACTGTCGCACAGGACCTCGATCTGCCGCAACTCTTGCGGCAGATGACGGCGTCGAAGGAGGTCTGGCGAGCGATGCTCGCATTCTGCGAGACAGTGATCTCGCAGAAGGAGGCGGCGGAAAGAGAGCGTGAGGCCGCGGTAGACGCGCCCGCTCTACGCCGCCCCCGGCCCGGGCGTCGCCGGAGGGCATACAACGCATCGTATGCCCTCTGAGCCTCTCCTTCGTGCCCCGAGTGGTGAGTGCGGGGGCGCGATCCACTTATAGGGGCGTAACGGTGTGGTGGGTGCAGCCACACCGTTGCACGAGGTCCGCCCGGGGGGCACTCTATTGCTCCCCGGATCCGGGGGTAGGGGTATTTGCCCTCCCCGGACCAGGAGTGCCGGCCGCTTATCATCTGCGGCTGGCCAGGGCAAGCAGGGATGTGGCCGTATGCTTCGGCGCTACCCGTGTCCCTGCAACTTGCTGCCCACTGGCGACACAGGGGGGTTTAGTGGGTATGCCCTCCCATTTTGGGAGGTGTGAGTCCCACACACCATGCCGCCTCCCCCCGGAGGCGGCATGAAGGTGCCTAATGCATTCCCCTCTAGAAAAAAAAAAAAAAAAAAAAAGTGTTACCTGTAAGTCGTCCAGATTATTGTATACACTTCTGATATTCTGTGTTATTATGGTTATATCGGATTGGTTTTTAGTCATGTGTTTCGATAGTTCCCCGATTTCACACTTCACTGCTTTAGCAACGGAAATTTGGTCTAATTCATGTATGTTTTGAAGATTACTATTCATAATTGTTTTGATTATTTAAATAGGTGTTACATAGCAATTCATACTTAATTTTACATGATACTGTTACAAAAAACAAAAGCGTAATATTGATTTGTAGCATTATCATTCGGATGAAATAAATGCTTTTAGTAATATATTTACTTGAGCAATTTTTAGCATAATGAAAATCTTCATGTGTGATTGTATATGAGATGTTTGTGTGTGTGTTTGTGGGAATGTTAGTGTGCGGAAGTTTGTCGGTTGTGTGTATTGTTAGAGTGACCGCAGGTAGACAGGTATATCTAGTAAATATTACAAAAAGTTTAACAAACATAATTATAGATTGAGCAATAATAATATGGTGTACATTTTTTAGTCATGCTGCTTGTAATAGTTGGTGTATTTGTGCTTCGTTTCTTAATAGTATTATTGGCGATGCTTCCTCTTTTCTTATATAGATTTTCCCAAAACTTGTCCAACAGAATTTATATCCCTTGGATTTTGCCAAGTCTCTGGCCAGGTAATAAAGCCGAGATCCCTTCGAAGTTAACTGTTCGCAGACAAATATAGGTGTGTCCTCATACTTAGTAAACCCGAGGTGTTTGGCACATAACCTTTCTTTCCTTTTAGTGTTAAATGTTTTACAAGCCTTCAACAAATTGTTTTTCATAATTACAGAGGGAGTTTCTATAATGATTGGCGTGTTTTTATTTCCTTCTTTAGCACTCTTTACCCTGTATATATCTTTTATGTCTGAATTTGCAATATTAAATCCAATGTTTTTTGATAGAGTTATAACCATATTTATCAGAGTTTCCTTGGTTTCCTCATGCCTCTTTGGGACATTTTTAATTTCTAGGTTCTGTTTCCTTCGATCTCTTTGCAGTTCTTCTATTTTGTCGTCTAGAATCTTTATATTTTCCTTATCTTTTTTGTTTTCTAATTCAAGACACTCCACTTTCTTCTTCAGTTCTTCATTTTGAGCCGTAAGAAAAGTAAGGGAATTTTCAATGTTTCGATTTGTTTGTTGAATCTCATTGAGAGTAGGGGTTATCTTATTTATCTCCTGTTCTTGTTTAGTCATCATGGTTTGAAACATGATTTTCATCTCTTCTCGTACAGTTTCCAACAAATCCGAACAATCGCAATCCCTTTTTCTCTTTGTGAGTCTTTGAGTTCCATAATAAGGTGAAGCCGTGTTATCAGGCAAAGATTTCTCCTGTGTTCCATCCATTATACTAGAATATAATGAATGCCAAGACGTATTTGTGTATCGTGTGGCTGAGAACTTTGCGTTCTTTATGTAGTAAATAATATAGGTAAGTATTGTAAGCCAATGCCAAAGTGCTACTAGAATACAGTATATCTCAGAGGGAAATCAGTAGCCCCACCGCACTCTCATAGTAGTCTAAATGTACAATTTCCCGTCCTTTCCGTTGTGTTATTAAAGGTTGTTGCTTATTTACAAACGAATAGATCACTCAATCAATAGCCGTCTCCGTAGCAAAACATGTGTCATGCACATGCAAGAGTACCGTGCGTAGACGTTGCCGTAGTAGTCCAGTCCGCTCGTAGTTCCTTTTTCTACGTAACGCTCGTAGCACTCAGTTTGTCCGTAGCATGTCTTGTTTACTTATGCGCTCCTGGTACTTTTGGGAGTGAATATTGAATAATAGGCATAAGCCGTTTCATGCAAAGCCGGAAGACAGAGCAAGATAGCAGGAGACTGGTGCGTGTTGTATGTAGGCGTAGCGTATAAATAAGTGACTCACGTGTAGTGGTTAATCTTGACACGAGCGCCGCGCGTAACCTCTCCAGTGTCTATGCGCTCCTATTTTATCTTGCTGATTTTTCGTATTTGATTTCAATTTAAATTAAATTAAAAACAGTTATACGTTCTTAAACACGTTTGCTCGTTACCGAGGTCCGGGAGGAAGGGGGAGGGGGATAATCCACATATGAAATAACTATGTACAATAAAATTATGAACGATGTGTTTAATTTATATATCGGCTCGCTATCCTCACACAAACACGTCTTCACTCGGCGGCGGTGGGACGCAGACTGACTGCCCTCCCACCCCGCCCCTTGCGTGGAGTGTAGGAACGAGATGACAGATGTCAGTGTCAGATGTCACTGTCAGATGTTTGACAGTGTGAGTAGTTGTGTGTGTCTGTTTGTATGTTCGTGTATGCTACACTGCCTGTCCGGAGAAGGACCTCCACCCTATAGAATACCGCAGTCAAATGACGTCCAGGTCGTGTTTCTGCTGGTAAGTAGGGCTTCCGGAGCTTCTGGGGGGTTAGGGTTGGGCCGGCATGGCGGTGACAAATGACAGGTAACTGACCAGTTACTTGTCCGTTGTCACAGCGACTTGGGCTTCTCTTTCGCTTTCCATCAGGCGTAGAGGAGCCATTATGTCGAGCTACTAAAAAAAATGTATCGAAAGGCATAATCCATTCTCTTCTTTTCTTTTCTTCTAAATGGATTTCTTTTCTTTTTCCATTTCTATCGAACTGTCGACTCATCAGATTATGATAGTAAAAGGATATTAATCCAGAAACCTGCAGGAACAACTATGGAATTCGGAAAAGCTTGTGTGTTCAATGCTTGGTTGGAATACCCAAGTGTGGCGACTTTTCTGACAAGATCATCTTGGTCATCCCAGCGCGTCATCATCAGCCTATTTCCAATCCTGTTGAAGTTTCGGGATGAGCTGATGATGAACTAAACGAACGTAGGATTGTGTAGCCCAACTTCACAACACGACTTCACAAAGTTGGCACTCAAATGTTGAGCTGTGTGCATGTAAAAGGTGTGAGTGCGGACAGACGGTTGGTAGAGAATAGTGGAAGAAGAAAACACGTTGTGTTGACCCCACTCAGAGCGAATGATGATGATGTTGAGTTGCGGTAAATGGTCTGTACAAACTAAGAGAGTGATTTTAGTATCAGTATGCACGTATTAATAAGAACACTTTATCTTAATCTGAAAGTATTTATTTACACAATCGAATTACAAACAGTCATTCAACCAGAGAGAGTAAAAAAGTAATAATCGGCGGGAACTCGATGACAGCTGTCAGTGTCACCGTTACGTCAAACTTAAACTGTCAACGTTAGTGCGGTGACTCTTGAGCGTGGCAAATAGTGCTGTGCCGCAGCGGTTGATTATTCTCCTCTAACAGTATAAAGCATTTTTATGGCTTTTTCTATGTCCAGTTCACTGCGGCAGCATCCGGCAGACTGCGTCCATCCTGTCGATGTCTCGCGACTGCCTGCGCACCGGCGACAAGGCGCTGGTGCGGTTCCGCTTCATCAAGCACCCCGAGTACCTGAAGCGAGGCCAGCGGATGGTGAGTGTCCAGTGCACGGACGGCATCGGTCCTGTTGTGTCGCGCGACTGCCTGGTTCCGCTTCATCGAGCACCCCGAGTACCTGAAGCGAGGCCAGCGGATGGTGAGTGTCCAGTGCACGGACGGCATCGGTCCTGTTGTGTCGCGCGACTGCCTGGTTCCGCTTCATCGAGCACCCCGAGTACCTGAAGCGAGGCCAGCGGATGGTGAGTGTCCAGTGCACGGACGGCATCGGTCCTGTTGTGTCGCGCGACTGCCTGGTTCCGCTTCATCGAGCACCCCGAGTACCTGAAGCGAGGCCAGCGGATGGTGAGTGTCCAGTGCACGGACGGCATCGGTCCTGTTGTGTCGCGCGACTGCCTGGTTCCGCTTCATCGAGCACCCCGAGTACCTGAAGCGAGGCCAGCGGATGGTGAGTGTCCAGTGCACGGACGGCATCGGTCCTGTTGTGTCGCGCGACTGCCTGGTTCCGCTTCATCGAGCACCCCGAGTACCTGAAGCGAGGCCAGCGGATGGTGAGTGTCCAGTGCACGGACGGCATCGGTCCTGTTGTGTCGCGCGACTGCCTGGTTCCGCTTCATCGAGCACCCCGAGTACCTGAAGCGAGGCCAGCGGATGGTGAGTGTCCAGTGCACGGACGGCATCGGTCCTGTTGTGTCGCGCGACTGCCTGGTTCCGCTTCATCGAGCACCCCGAGTACCTGAAGCGAGGCCAGCGGATGGTGAGTGTCCAGTGCACGGACGGCATCGGTCCTGTTGTGTCCCGCGACTGCCTGGTTCCGCTTCATCGAGCACCCCGAGTACCTGAAGCGAGGCCAGCGGATGGCGAGTGTCCAGTGCACGGACGGCATCGGTCCTGTTGTGTCGCGCGACTGCCTGGTTCCGCTTCATCAAGCACCCCGAGTACCTGAAGCGAGGCCAGTGGATGGTAAGTGTCTGTACACGGACGGCATCAGTCCTGTTGTGTCCCGCGACTGCCTGAAATTTTACTGATTGCATTTCTGGCATCAGTATCGATCACTAATCACCCCCTGATAGTTATTTTGCAAAAATATTTAACTAGCTGTGCCCGCGACTTCGTACGCGTGTATTAGTTTTATCCCCTATTTTATCCACTTGGGGGTAGAATTGATCAAAATCATTTCTTAGCGGATGCATACGTCATTCACATCTAGCTGCAGGCTATATTTCAGTCCGATCCGTCCAGCGGTTTGGGCTGTGCGTTGATAGATCATTATGTCAGTCACCTTTGAGTTATATGTATTTAGATGTACAGAATAGGGAATATGCATTTAATTTTTTTTTATGGATTCATTGAGATCATTTATCTTCCAGATACATAAATATCAAAAAAAAATTATAATACCTTTTCTATTAAGCGAGTTATAAAGCGTCAAAGTTATTGCTTAGACAGAGAGATCCGACGTGGCGGATGACGTCACGTACCGTGCCCGCCATACCATATCCATAGAAAAATCTGTTTCGCGTGAGAGAGACGGATATAGTTACTTTCAACGACTGTATCTCGCCCAATATTCAGCCAATTTTGATTTTGTTTTCACTGTCTGTAGTATATTTTTATCTACTTTACGATAAATTAGTACATACATGAAATTATTTTTCATGCATATTCCCTATTGACCTCTGTACAGACTTATTACAAGTATAGCTTGTGCGTCATCACTAACAGTCGCGTCCGTCCCCCGCCAGGTGTTCCGCGAGGGCCGCAC